>CM046886.1:2898394-2934403 GCA_025688845.1 Cucumis hystrix | reverse complement strand
CTCTCTCTCCCCCTTTGTGATGCCTCAAAATCAGCGAAGGCAGTGAGCTTGTGAAATACTCTTCCTCTTCCCAGAGCTCTCAGTCACAACTCACAAGCATTTAGCAATTCATCACTTTCTCTCTTTAAAATTAGAATTAGAATTAAAATTTAAAGAAGAAAAGAAGAAGAGTTTCTCTCTCTAGAAATAGAGTGGCATTTGCAGTGTATGGCAACTACTTTAAATTTGCCCACAGAATTGTCTTTGGATGTATTATTATTACCGCTTCATCAACACCATCCACTTTTTCTTTTTTTCTTTTTTTCTTTTTTTAATAATTATGTTAACGAAGTTTTTTTTTTTAATAATAAAATAAATTAAAATATTTATAAATTATGTCAAAATTTTGAATTATTTCAATGTTGTATCAATGATAGAAATTGATGAACGTTTATCATTGTCTATCAATGTTACTGATAGAAGCATATCAATGTCAATTAACGTCTATTGTTGATAGAATTTAAAATTTTGTTATATTTCGTAAATATTTAGTCAAATTTGTCATTTTTTACAATTTCTTTTAAAATATGTTAAAAAATATTTTAAATATTTGGAAAATTGTTAAAAGTAGAACATTTGACAAAATATTTGTGATGAATTTTGTCTTTTTACTAATTTTGTTCTATAAATGGTAAATAATTTGTCAACTTTTTTTTATTTTTTAAAAAACTCTTAAATATTACGTAATAAACCAAAGTATTTACAAAATATACTAAATTTCATAATCTATAATAAGATGAGAGAGCTTTGGGTAAGATGAGAGAGCTTTGGGGTAAGAGTTATTTAGGACTCTAGTAACCACATATTCTATAGTAAATACTATGGTAAGGTTTAAGTTAAATACACTGAACATTATTTCAAAACTACTTATTTGTTCTAGACTTACAATTTTTCTATATTTTATCTTCATCGTGTTTTATTCTTTATTACTGTATTTATTGTTTTTTTCTCGAACTAAAATAATTTACACGTTTTAAATATATACTATTATAACAAAAACTTAAATAAGTTGTAATAACATAGGAGTATAATAACTAACTAATTACACACGTGATAGATCTGTTAGTGTCTATAAATGAACATTTGTTGTATTGGAAAACCTATATTATTTTTCATTTCCTTTTCTTTTTCAATAAATTTACTCAATTGAAGAAGAGAAAATAAATAGATTTTAAAAAATAAAAAATGTATCATATGACAAAAAAAAATCTAGAAAAAACTATAATAACTCTTTTTTGTCTGTTGCAAACCTGACAAGTAATTAGTTATATTAGAAAGTTATTAGACGGTTGTCCACTTTTAAAATTGCTACTTTTATAATTTAGAAAATGCAGTGACATATGTCTTATTATCATAATTTTATTTTGCTATTTTCACAAACGTCCATTTTAAAAATCGGTTGAAATCTTACCTGCATTTCAAAATTGTAGTTCGTAAATTTTTTTTTAAATGTTGTTTTCAAATACAGCAAAATAAACCAAATATTTATAAAATATAGTAACTTTTTAGATCTATCACTAATAAATATATAAAGTATTTGAAATTTTACCATTTTTACAAATATTTTAAACGTTTTTACCTTTTACTTCTAATACTCCAAAAAAAACTTTTGAAAAAGAAGGGAACACAAGGAATTAATGGTGAAATTTTGAGAAAACGACGTATTTTTTAAATACTTGAAAAGACGTTTGTAATAAAGTAATCAATCTTTTTGTTTTAACCATGGGTTTAATTGTGTTAATTTTTGCTTTGTAAGCATGGACTAATTATACTTTTAATTTTGAACTTTATTTTTATCTTTTTAATTTTGAGTTCAACATATCTTCAAAATTCTAAAATTGATGGTTTTTCATCTAAATTTATCTATCTAAATCACATATTAAATGTGAAATTAAAAACTATATATATTAATGTTACATCAAGGTTTGACTATATAAGCAAAAGTGGGTATGTGCATCAATTTTAATAATTTATTAGAAAATTATCAAAAATAGTAAAATTGACAAAATATTTATAATGTATAGTAAAATTTCAGATTATAATTGATAGACACTGATATGCTTCTATCAGTGCAATTGATATATAGTGATAGAAGCTATCATTAGTAGAATCCAAATTTTTATTATAACTTGTAAATATTTTAATTTATTTTATTATTTTAAAAAACGCTCATAATTTATTTTCACAATTTAAACATTGAAGGGTAATTTTTTTAAGAGACATTTAAAATATCAAAACTGTTTTTAAAATATATCAAAATTCATCAAAAAAAAATTATAGTCTATTTGAAAATTTTACTATATTTTGTAAACCGTTTTTTTTTTTTACAGCAATTCTCTTTTAACATAGGACGATGTTTAAAGGTTAAAGTAAACATTTTTTTATAAATAAAAATAAAGGAAGTGTTTTAATGTCTAACGGTTCAATTTGAAACTAACAAAAAAAAAATTAAAATGTTTTGTGTAATAATTTAATTTAAAATTAATTAATATATTTAAATATAACGAAAACGAAACAAAATATTTTAAAAATACAATGTCCATCAATCAGATTGGTAAACAATAATAGAAGTTTATTTTTTTCGTAAATGTTGAATAGTTTTTCTATTTACACTAATTTTTGTATCGTTGAAATATCATATAATTATAAGACAAATTTCAAATCTAACGAATCATTTTTTCTCTTTCTTAATTTATATTTTACTTTTTTATTAGTTTAATATGATTAACTTGAGATTAAATTTGTAATATAATATTGAAATATTGAAATTTAAAATAAATATTTTTTTTTTCTTAAACCATCGTCATGTACACATTTTTCCTTTCTGAGTTTATTTTTTTTGTGTTTTTATTTTCTTTGAAAATATATTGTATTTGCAGTTTTGGTAAACTGTGGTAGAGAATTTGGGTAGGATGAAACATCCATTTTAGTAATATGATGAATTTGTATTGTAATGTAATGCAGAACACGCGTTTCGGTTTAACCTTTTGAATCTTACTTGTAATATACAACTCGTTCTGACAATTTTTTATCTAACTCTATTTCTCACTATTTTTACAATTTATTGTTGGAATAAATGATTATTATTTGCGATTTTTCATGAATTGATGCATCATTTCATGAAAAGTGTTAATAACTAAATGACATGATTTTTCGAATGGTCACAAATAAGTCTGTAGATAAGTTATTTTGGTTGAGAGAATATACATATCAACAATCTTTTGTCTTCTGTAAACGAATTTCTCTCCATATCCACAATATTGACACTCGGTAGATTCACAAGATTTCGTTCGTTGATCTTCTATAGGGGTGCTACACTTAGAAGAAAGATGTTTTTATGTCCTGAAAGGCAATTACTCTAAATATTCAAACACTAGGGTGACTAAATTTGTCTTAAGGAGACAACGTGAATTCGTTGAACTCAAATCTCTATTTATGTATGTTTTTCTGTTTATTGTGATAATAATCTTCACAACATTTACGATATTATTTTCTTTTCTTTTTTGATTACTCATGTTTTTCAAACACCTTTTCTATTCCAAATAATTTTGATTATACCTTAACTCTCCAAACAAATTTCTATATGGGTTAGCGTTGAGTTGTTCCACTAAATTCGAGAGTCCATTAATAGTTCCTTAATTACTTACATGCCTATTAAGGAAATTATTTATTATTAAGAATATTGTTTAGCAAAAGTTATTAGTTGGAGTAATTTTATTTGGAGGGGATTATTATTTCACACAAATGTAGTTATTAATTAAGAATTTCAAAGATAATGATTTATATAAATTTTTTAGGTTATCACATTGTAACATTTATGATTTCTTTGGAAAACTTTCTTATCTAACAAAAATATTTTTAAAAAAACTTTACACAATATGTTTTTATTTTTTACAAAAAGAAAATTAATTTGGGGACTTTAATTTCCATATTTCATTTGTTACACTAAAATAATATAAATTTGTTACTTGAAAAATAATTTTGCACCAATTTCATTACTTCGAAAATAATTTGAAATAGTAAAGATTTTATTAAAAAGTACATTTTACCATCCAAAGTTACATAAATATTTCAAACACGCATTATTAATGTTGTTGATGTGGTCATCTATCAATTATTGTAGTAAGAAGAAAAGCCTCCAAAAATATCATTAAGTCATTAACTTTCAACTTTATAATATAAAAATTATATTGTATATCTCTAGATTTGCAAAGAAAATTGTCAAAAATATCAAATTTGACAAAATATTTATAGCATATAGTAAAATTTTAGATTTTATCAATAATTAATAAACACTGATATCCTTCTATTAATGATATTGATAAAAGTGATAGAAGTTTATCAGTTTCTCGAGGTTTAAAAATGTTCAAATCTACACATGTCATTTCAAATTTCCAATTTCATTTGACATGAACTTTAGATTATTTATAATAATTTTAATAAAAAATTGTAAAATACATAACATTTGACAAAATATTTACACTTCATTGAAAATAAAGTATAATGATTTTTTTAGTGGTTTGTTCTCTTAGAGTGTAAATAATTTGCCAATTTTTTTTATTTGTGGAAAAACACAAAGTTTAATTAATTCTTAATGATTCATTAATATAGAATTGAAAGCTCAATTTATTTAAACTAAAATATTGAAAAACAGAAAAAAAAAAAAAAAAAAAAAAAAAAAAAAAACATTAGATAAAATATTTAGATTTTCTATAATAAATTTTGTTTTTTTAATAATCTTGTTATATAAAATGTAAATATTTTATCATTTCTTTTTTAGTTTTTGAAAAAATCTTTAATATTTGTATTTAACTAAAAGAGACATAGAGTGTGGAAATTTCTAAAACATTGTCCCACGTAACAACGACTTCCGTTAATCAGCAACGGCGGTTAAGCGACGTCTATCAACCGTTAACTAATAATTATGTGGTCCACTCAGTCCCTATCAAATCGAGTTGCCACGTCACATGTATTAATTAACTTACTGTGACTAAAGGGCTCCTCAATAACGCCCTCTCTCTCTCTCTCTCTCTCTCTTTTCTTTTACAATTTTATAATCTCACTTTTCGGAACTGCCTCATTTGTCGTTTTGCGTGACTCAGCTTTCCTCATTCTCGATCCCGAACGCCTGATCTCGACAAGTGTCCGTCAGATTTGTGGATCCCCACGAAATCGGACGGCTTCGAGCGCGAGATTCTTTTACCACTGGACCGGTCTTCTTCGGGCGGTTGATTTATTCACCGCGTGCTTTTTATTTAATTTTTGTTTTCTTATGGTATTGTGTACTGAAAAAGGTACGTTCAAGTAGGGCCCAGCACTCGTAAGGTACACACGTGTCAAATTCAGGTGGGGCCGTGGAGTTGAACGAACGAGTGAAATTTTGCCTGCCAAAGAGGGAGCGCCGAAGATAAACAGTAGGTTATATGACGTACTAATTCTGTATTTACTCGTCCCATTTTAGTGCATTTATATTACTAATTTTAATTTTGCTTTATGTTTGTGAATTTTTTCTCTAAAAGAAAATATTTATAAACTTTTGAAAGTTTTAAAAATGTCAATTTAATAAATGGTATCAAAATTTTGTTTAAAAAATATATTTTAACTATTGAAAAGTTTTGAAAATGCTATTGAACTTAAAAAGATGTTAAAAATTCGGTCATAAATTTTATATTGGTTTTCTCAACAACCAAAATGAAAATGAAAATTTTAAGTTTAAATTATAGTTATAAATTTATTAAAAGTAATAGTTTAATAGATATATCAAATTGATTTTTTTTTTAAATTTGACTAATTATTTTTTTAGTATGTTTTAAGTATAATTTTCTTTTGTAGTTTTAATGAGATTCAGTGAAATTTTATGTTTTAACCAAGTTTTAAAATATGGTCGATGAATATATGAAAATCTTAATTTTTGAGAAGTTTAATTTCAGTTGATATTTATGAAAAATTATAAAAATAAAAATAAATTAATAAATCAATATTTTATTATTTTCAAATAAGTAATTATATTTATTATTTATATTAGTGTCATTTTTATGGTTTTTTTATTTGTAGATTTTCTACGATGTAATGGAAATATGAATTCACTTCTTCTATTGATATCAAATCCATGAAAACGTGAAAGTATCAATAAAAATATTGACATATTGATAGAAATTTAAAACTTTTATTTTATCTTAAAATTTTGGTTTTTATTTTGGATGCTAAGAAATTTGGTTTAAAATGTGATTAATGAGAGTATTTTTTTTTTTTTAGTTTTAAGGATATTTATGAAACTTCTGAATAGTTAGGGGTACTTTTGAAACAATTTTTTAACGGTGTCCATCCAAACTAGCGTTAGGAGTATTTTAAAACAAATTTCGAAAGTTCGAGGACAATTTTGAAACTTTGGAAAGTTTAAAGTTATTTTTAACACAAACCACAAAGTTAAGGTTCGTTTTTCCTAATTTAGCCATTTATTTTAAATGGCAAAACTTTTTAAAATCTTTACAAATATAGCAAAATATCTCAATTTATCTATACGATAGATCACGACGAACTACTATCTTTGTTGCAATCTATTATAGATAGTTCATAATATTTTGCTATATTTGAAAACGATCCTAAATTTAAATATGCAGCATGTTTAAATTAACAAAAAAGAAATAATTTTAAATGGTAAAACTTTTAATAATATTTATAAAATATAGCAAAATTTAAGAATTTATATATGATAGATATTGATGAACATCAATACAAGTTTATCAGTGTCTATCAAATATTCATATAAAATCTAAATTTTAGTTATATTTTGTAATTATTTTGTTTACTATATTTGAAAAACAATTAACAAAAAAAAAAATGCATTTTCCAAAAAATAACTATTATTTAAGAACAATTTAAAACAAATTTTAAAATAGTTTCTAAACCAATTTTGGATGATCAATAAATACTTCAATCTTTTCATAATTAAATATATGAAAATTTAAATATAAAACACACATTTGCAAACAAATGAAATGATTTCTTAGGTTTTAACAATTCTCGAATAGTAAAGAGCTCTCTACTTCTTGCCATTGAGGCTTTAAACAAAATTTAAGGAAGAAGAAAAATTCAAAATTCAAAATTCAAAATAAAATCCCTCGACATCAAGCCAATCAGCAACTCAAAATATAGAATGAAGATAACAAATTGTTGATGATTTAAACCTTTTAGTAAAAAAATGTGTCAAATACTTAAGGATGAGATATAGATGAATGAAACTTTCTTATACTTAGAAACGAAAGAACTGGCATCATAAATGTAGAACGACACTTTAAAAAAGCTTTTATCGCACCTCCAAATAGCCAATCAAATTCCACAATGTACAACGTGGCTAGTCAAGTTGAAGAATTGTTAAACAAAAGCATAAGAAAAATGGCCAAAACTAATTTTAAGCAAGGCAAATTCTTCCATATGGTTTATAAGCATCCAAACCAAAATTTCCAACCTTAGGAAAAAATTTATGAAGCATATTTTTATATATATATCCACACAAAGGGTGTATCTATAATTAAAGGTGAACATGATAGACCGAAAAATTAAGTCGACTGACCAAACAAAAGTCGATCGATCGGTGGAAGAACTAGAAGAGTCGATGGCAGTTTGAAAAAAATTCCAAAATCGAGTAATTTAAAAAGATATTTAATAGTGTTAAACCAATTGATCGACGGACCGACCCGTCGACCGTCAAGAGATTGGTTTGAACATTTACTAAACGACCATAGTCAGTTCGATGACGGTTTGATCGAAAAATCGACTTTGACCGATCGATGATCATTTATAAATATGAATGTTATTATAATAATTTTATAAAATCCAATTTTGTTGAAAACACTTTATTTATTTGGAAACCATATAAACTACATTGAAATTGAAGAAAAAAGAAAGGTAATTTAAGGCTTTCATCTTTTCAATGTAGCATCAAACTAACAACATTAATAAATACATAAAATTACATTTTGAATGTTATTATTATTATAATATTTCCACGTGGATGTAACTTTCTTGAAAGTTGCTAAATTACAATGATAATTCATAATTTAATAATCGAAAAACAGAGTTGTGCTCATAATAATAACCAATAATGACAAGCATCATGATGAACAATAGGCTTTAAATAAAAATATTTTCTTTTGATTTTAAGCCTATATGTTTTTAATTGTCCAATTTTAATTATATTTTATATAAATTTAATCACCCTTGCTAGCTTATACAAATTATATTTTTTATGTGAAAATTATTGTAATTATTTGATTGATTTCGGTAAAAATTAATATTGAATAGACTAAATTTAAGGTTTATTGAAATACAGAAGGATTAAAAGTAGGTTTAAATATTATTTTTTGTTTTCATTTTTTTAGAACAATTACAAAGATTATAAGATAACATCAGAAAAAGATAGTGAGTGACAAAGAAAGCGTTAATGAGAATCAGAAGAAAATTGTAACAATATCTCACATAATAGAAAAAGACAGAATCCATCTCATTGCCAAATATTTCACCTCTTCACTAAAAAGAAACCATGGAAAGATTCGAAGACTTGCCATTGGTAAGACAAATAACTTCGTGAGACGTTCTACCTTAATTAAGAGACATTACATCATCCAATCCATCACGAATAACCATAACTTCAAGGATTTCACTGTGTAAATCAACTTGAAACTAGTAATTACTTGGGCACACGACCTAAGCGGTCACTTAGAACCCATCCTAGTTCGCCGACTTGTTTGGTATGACTCCAAGAAAAGCACCAGGGTGTTAAGCTTCCAACTAGTCGGTTTATCTAGTCATTTTTAATTTTGGTTCATTTTGGTAATTGGTTTATTTTAGTTTTTGAATTTCTAAATAAAACAGAACGAATGATCAAAATGATTACTATTTAAAAGTACAAAAACAAACAAAAATATACAGACGACTAATAAAAACTAAAAGTAAGAGCTAAAGGAGTATTTAAACCGAACACAGTGACTAAAATGATATATATATATATATATATATATATATACCGAAAAAGAAAAGAAAAGAATAAAGAAACCCTAATTGTTTGTTTCGATGAGAAAGGGAAAAAGGATCCAACGCTATTCCACTATGGAGAAGAACAAGTCAGGCAGTGATCACATTTCACGCCACAAGTACCCAAAAATTCCCATCATATTACTAAATTTAAACTTAAGACTTAACCAAAGGAATATTATTACACATTATAATATTGCAATTACAACAAATATTTTAATTCAATTTTTATTGATTTTTGTGTGACCTCAAAAAGCTCTCTCCTTTTTCATTGCTTCATTTTCTTTTTCTATATATTTAAAATAATACGTACGTGCGGTAACGTATAAATAATTTCAACTATTATTTTACTTATAGACTCTCTCTCTCTCTCTCTTAATTGTTTGTCAAATTTAGCTTTTCCTTATCAATTAATTTGTTGAATCAATAATAATAAAAAAAGAAGTGTCTTTACATTTTCTTTTTCAAATAATACTTGGTGCTTTGGTGATTGGTTAGGGGTGTGAGAATTCGAATCTAATTGAAGAATAAACTTGATTTTTGTTTGAGTCAAACTTATGGTTTGAAATTAAAAAAATTTCTCTTGAGTTTTCTGATTTTGCTAATAGATTTTTAAAGAATTTAAGGATTTGTATTGAAAAAGAGAATGAGTTTCTTAGTATGGATGGTTTAATAAGAAGTGAGAGTGACAGTGAGATGATATTTTTTTTATTTGATGTGGGATCTGTTTGGATTGTGGGCTGCATTTGAATGAAATATTTTAGACTAGTTACAAATTGTCACATCATATGTCAAATTAATAACGAAATTACAAAGGATCAAATTTGAGACTAATTAAAAATTGACATTGACTTAAATTGAAATTGAAGATGAGAATTGATCAAGTCATTTGTTTTTTGATCTTGACCGATGGATCAAAGTAATTATTTTGTTCCAATTAAATATGGTAACATCTAAGCTAAAATCCAATTAAGCCCAGAGAAATAGGCTTAACTTTGGCCCAAAGGTCAATTAAGGCCTAAATTCAATTAGAATGATCAATACCAAGCAAACCCAAGCCTTTATGAGAACTTAAATAGAATATTTGACCCATTTGAAGAGTTAAGAAATTTTAGAACTAAGAGAGCCTAAAGATAATTCTCTCAACAAACAGAAGACTCCTAATTCATAAGGAAAAATCACACTTAAAGACTACAATTATTTGAAGATATAAATATTTTTTCAAGATTTCAACTTAAGAACATCCACATACTCCACTTTCATATATCAAACATGCACATTCAACTAAAAGAGAATCAGACGATCAAGTACTAGAGATTGAACATCTACATAAATTAGCATAAACACAAGTCTAAACTTCATGAAACATATTTTTCTGTAAACTTTGTGCAAATAACTCTGAAGACTTTTAATCTTGTTCGAAAAACGATTGAAATTGCGTAGAGAATGGACAATAGACAATAGCTGCAACAATGTTAGACAAAATATGAGTGTGTTAGAAAGGCCACAAGAAGACAATTGGCAATGTGGTGTCAACTGACAACAAGAATAAGGTATAAGCAGTTGCGAGAGAAAGAGATGGATAGGAAGGGGGGATAGAAGAGCGATTGTGAGAGAGGAAGATATGGTTAATTGGGTTCAGGCAACACATCTATAAAAATATTATAGTCCAACCCAACTCGATCAAGCATGAGATGGGTCGAGTCGGATCTCGTTTGTACATAACTAATCAAGTAAGGTCAAGTTGTTGTTGTTTATTTTTTTTATACCTAATCTGATATTCCACCCGATCTGACCCACTTACACCCTTATTTGTACCCATATAATCTCTATTTTAATAAGATTTGTTTTTTTTTCTTTTCCATTTGACAAATTCTCTTTTATAAATGTTTCTTCTTCTAATATGATTGGAGAGAAGATACTATAAGAAAATGGAGTGTATGTGTAGGTTGCACAAGTGTTACTTGCTAGCTTAACGTTTTAAGTCAACTTTCTAGTTTTGTTAATTAGTTTATTGTATTTTTTAATATTTGAATTTCATGTATATACCTTTATTAAATATTTTTAAAAGACATTTTTAAAAATAGTAAAATAAATTAAAATATTTACAAGTTATAGCAAAATTTTAGATTCTATCACTAATAGAATTTACTAAATATTTTATAAAATCTACTATTTTTAAAAATTCTCCTATTATTAAACACATGCTTTGTTTAACAAGATGCTCATGCTAACAAAAGTTGATAATGAAAAAAAAAAGTGTCATTACCATCTTATACAAAATTAAAATTTTAAAAATGTATAAAACACTTAGGTGAAGTGAGCTTTAATAACTCTAGTTAGTGCCCCAAGTGGTTCATTTCAATTTAGGGTCACCTGATTCTAGAACTTCATTGATAAAAATAAAAAGAGTTATTTGCAAGTATAACAAAACGAACCAATATATTTATAAAATATAACAAAATATATCTATCTGATGGTGATAGAGTAAGATAAAATACACTAAAATATTTATTTTTGGAAGTTTCTTGGATTAAAATAATTTTCCAAAGTAAAATTGTATATTTTTTCAAGCCCATAAAATTGTAAGTTAAACCCAATATACTTCCGACCCGCGCAAACGTAACGTAACTGGAACTCTTTGTTCATCTCGTTTCAAATCTCTCCGATGGCAACTTCCGAATCGAAACCAAATGATCAGCTGATTCCCTTGCCGGAATCTGAATCGTTTCCGGAATCTGAATCCCAGCTCTCAGCTCTCATTTTCGGTACATTTCTTCGCTTCTCTATCCCCTTCTCTCTAATGCACACATGCAAAACGCACGTAAATTAAGGCGCTAACTACTGCGCTTTCTCGCAATGAAATCTGCCTGCCTGCCTGACATTGTATAGCGAGGTTATTAGCTAGATTTTGTTACACCTACTGTGAAAAATCTGCATTGTGAATCGTTTTTTACTTATGCTTATATGGTTAAAGACGTAGGAAATGCTATAACATCAAACTCTAGGTAGCTGTTGATATTTCGTCTCGATTGCATTCCTTAATGTTCAGCGTAGGTTCGATTGGAAACACCGATTAGGTTAAGTTTCTTCGCTTCTGAATCTATGAATTCGTGTAGGACGAAAGCCGAAATTAATAGAGGTTGTTTGTTTTAGACAATTTTTTTTTAACAAATCGGCATTGTTAATTAGCTGCAGTTCTTAAAACGAGGAATTTGTATTCTTAAACTTAAGACTCTGATTTCTCCAAATGGTGGTAATTTGTTCTTAACAACACTTGAATCTCAGTATTCACGTTTTATGATTCTACCTCCATTTATATGTGTAATCCATCTCTATTTGGTAATCTTGCTTCACTTACCCGTTATCTTAAAGTTGTGTAATTCTAGAAGGAATTTTATTAACTGTCTTGCGAGATGGTTGTACTCGGAGAAAGATTGTTCCTCTCTTAATTTATATGCTTATAAATCATAGCTGAACACCTATAAAAACTTCAGAGACTTGAAACAAGCAATCAGTATTCAAACCTAGACGTGCTTGCTTCTATCACAAAATCATTTTTTCGTTTTTCGTTTTCTTCTTAGCATGTTGGTGTTTATCACGCTCTGATATTTTTTTATCGGTCTGCCATTCAATTAGATAACGCTGGTTTTTATATTTTTACATGGGCGCAGATATATCACAGCAGGCTCAAGGGGCTATGGAGAATATGCTTAGAATGATCAGGTTTGTTAATTATGAACCGTAACTCGATTATTTTAAAAAACAAAATTTTAAGAGAAATTGCATAAATAAAAAAAAAGTAATTTTTTTTGTGCCTTCTGCTTTTAAATTTGTAAAAGCTACTTTTACAGTTACATGTGCACTATTATCATAAATTTTTTTTTGCTACTTTTGCAAACACTTTTTTTTTTTAATTTAAATTTGCAGGAAATGTTGTTAAGTGATAAGGTGTTAGCGGGGAGAGTGAAATTTACTACTTGCGAACTCAATGCTTGATAAAATTGATCTGAAAAGCATGAACTCTTCAAAATAATTCATGGAGTTAAGAAATGCAAATTGTAAGATGACTATTTTACGTGCGGAGCCAAATATATATACACACTCATAAATTATCTGTTCTTTGTCACCACCAATACCATCTATATTCTCATTTCTCATCTTCTACTCCTAGAGACTTAAATTAATTCCATAAAACGTAATAATGGTACGTCTACGTCCTCAGACTAACCTCAGTCTTCTCGTTTTCAACTGTTTGTAGTGAAATTGATCAAAACGCTGTTGGAATAGTGGAAGACATAGAAAAGTGCAGGGGTTCTGCTCTTGACAGAAAGGGAGTGTTGGAGGAAGAGAAACAACAATTTCAACAAGCTGCTTACACTGTTTTAGACATGCTCAACAACGGAGGAGGGGGAACGCTGTAAGATTTTTCTCAAAATTTCTGCACTTTCTGCCAACACGCATCCCTTTAACATATTTACAGTCACTCAACTCTTGTTTTATAATAGTTGAAAACCATAAGCCACCAGTTTAGGCTTTGAAGAAGTGATGGCATATGTAAACCGATCAGATACGGATTTTGTCTTCAAACAAAGAATAAATGATCACCCTCTCTTAAAACATTCAAGTCTTCTACTGTAGAGCCATCAACCATGAAAATTGAGCTCCCTCTCTTGCCAAATCTTTTCTCTGCAATCCATTGTCAAGCAGTTATTTTCCAATATAAAAGAACGTCATCTATATCGACATTGAAAAGGTACACAAGGAGTATAAAAAGCCAAGCCCCATATATTTTATTAGAAGTAAATTTCCATGATTTGTTCTATCTGATCCATTACTCTATTGCCTAACTATATTCCAACCATGACAACATGATCGTGGTTGTATTTAACTGTCTTCTTTATAAGGCATAAAAACCTGGTAATTGACTATGGTTTTTATTTCACCATCTACTTTCTCTCATATTAATCATATGATTAATTTTGTCCTTAAGGAACAATAGGTATTTAGTCTTGGACTGTAATTTCTGAAAAATTTCCCGGGATTGGTTAGAGTGTATGAGGCAAATTATATTTTACACAAATCTAACTACAATACCTGCCAATCCAAAAAGTTCTTCAATTGACTGAGGCAGAAGTACCAGTTTTCCATTACTGTTGCCATCTTTTGTACTTTCATCTGGATGGTGCTCATGAATTATCACCCTGATGCGAACTGTAGGTAGCTGTGGTTTAAATGCTTCTGATATTCCTATAACATAATTGTGAGAATTGAGCTATTAAGTTCTAATTTATTGCACAATCCTTAATATGCTTATCCAAGCACAATCCCCCCTAGCAAACTTTTATAAAGTCAGTCATCGCAGATGGTCTCAATCAACATTTGAAAATACATGATAAACAAGTTGCTAGAATAAAACAAACTTGATTAAAATTAGAACATCTAGGAAGTGTGCTTTGTTCCGAGCCAAGTTGATAGCACGAACCACTGACTAAATTGGTCCAATATTTTTTGCTGAAAAAGTTGGAATTTATCTTCTAAGTTAAAGAAAAAGTTTTAAATGATCAACCAGAATTATTGAAAAATATTCAGCATGCTCTGTTTTTAAAGAGGCTAATGGAAATTCTTTTGATAAAAACTAAGTGACGACATATTTCTTGCACACATGAACATTTTGTTTTGATGAATCTAGATTGTCCTTGCATGTTGTTACAACTGCACGAAGACATGTCCAGTGAAAACAAAAACAAACTACTAAGATTTATGACTTATCCACTTTATGGATGTTCTCATAGCTAAACTTATAAAATGGTATCAAAACTGTGAAAGTCATTCCACAATTTACGTACCTTCAATTTTTCCATCTCCATTATAATTTGATACTCTCTGATTTTGTGTCTCATTGGGTTCTGTGCGCTGCAAAACAACATGTGATGGTCATCGTCTATTTAAGGTTCTCTTTATCATTCTCAAAAGTGAGCCCTTTCTCTGGCAGGATACCATAAGGAACCAGTTTATTAGGTAACAAAATGGCAGCTCAAATATATCCAGAATTTAGGGAAAGAATTAATGAATGTTTGGCATGGTACTGATAATTTGTTCACAAACTAATTTGCATCAAAGTATAATTTCTTTTCAAATCAAAGACTTAACTTTCATTGAGAAGTTCAATACAAGTTGCATCATATAGCTCTTCCATGGTCTACTCTACGGACGTATTTTTCCTCTACTTGGAACTGTAAGCTATTTCCTTCCTTTTAATAATTGCTAAATATTTCAAATTGTTTTTGTCAAATTTTCTTGACCAGAGAAGTAATTGAAATTCTCCCTTTATATTATGTTATTTGCTCAAATTTAACTTTAATACATGCTAAGTTTCATAAGTAACATTAAAGTAAAAGAATATAAAAAATGACTTTAGCAACCTTTATTTACGTTTTTTTTTTCCAGAAAGTATAAAGTATAAATTTGATCTACCTATTATTTTTTGCTATAAATTTTCTGCTATATACTCGCAGGAAAAGTTTGACTTTCATTAATCTAGGGAAGACAACGACCATGGTTAAGGAGAACAGATTGATGTCTAGCATATTTTCACCATAGGGATAAGCATTTTGGTTAAATTGAGTTTGCCTAGTTTGCACATGTATAGATGATACTTTTGGAAGCCTTAGATTTTCAAGGTTGAAAAATCTTAGCCATGAGGATTTCAATATATTTTTAATAAAGCGAACTCGTATCCTTTGGATAGTAGTTAACCTGGGTTAACTTGATCCCCAAAAATCATAATTTTGAGATTCATTTTGCTGTTAATTTTCCAGTATGTAATAAATACCTGCATCCATTCTCAGTAATTTCTCCCGTGTAATTCTCGAAGTTATATTCAAACGACAAGGCTTCTAATGTTTTGCATTGAATTTTCTAACAATCCTACAAGCTAAGTATGTCCAAGTTGTAATCCACTCTATTGAATAGTAAAAGAAGAGTACCTCAAAATTTAGGTCTTCCATCAAATCGGAAAAGTAGGGTATTTCATTTTTCTCCTCCTTTTTTAATCCCTTCAAGTGCTGATAGTGCAGTGCAAAAGTCAGCATAAAAAGGAAAAAAAAGTGCATACAAGACACGAGAGGGTTTATTAGGATTATCTTCAATCTCAAAGGCTTCTGACATAAAATTTGTTTATCTTATTAGGATTATCTTCCACCATTTTTCTAACCTGAGCGAAGTTGGAGAAAAGGACTTTTCCATCATTGCTGTTTGGTTGTACCAATTGCTTAAAATGATGATGACTGATCCTGACGACTTGGGAGAGTCTTCTAGTTCTCACTGTAAATGGCTGTGGGATATTCAACATCACAGCAATTTCCCCTGCCATTTTTGGAGATTCCAACTTTGACAAAGTCTGAAAATCAATGATGCAAATATTATTATTATAGAAAAAAATGAAAAAATCAGGTAGATTGAATTTTCCTGTCTTTTTCCGGCTGAGGATGGAAAAGATCTCAGTGCATGAGTAATGCCGATGCAGCCACTCTTCCATTTAAATATCACTGTATAGTATCATTATAACACAAATTGTCTTACTTCCACTTGATTGTTTGAGAGCTAGCAGATAAATCTATCTTGTTTTGTTTAGACTGTTTGGAAGACTAGGAAGACCGCTTAGGTTGGAATGGGGTTATTTCCTAATACTAGGGATCTCATACTCCTTTCCAATCTCCTTGCTCGGAAAGACATTATATTATAATATAGATTTTCCCTTCCTGATGTCATTCATGACAGTGTTTTGTACATTTTGTCAATTTCTTATTGCAGGAAATTTTCTTGAGCATGACCTGTGGTTTTCAAAGTTTAACTAGAGCTTGAAGAATCAACCTGTAAAGATAGCTGGGGGGTTATGAATTATGAATGTATGGGATATTATCTTCCGTTGAATGGTGAATACAATACGCTATTTTTGCTTAGTCTACATCAGAACAAATCCTCGTGTAATCCCTTCCTGTTGTCTTGCCTTCAGTTCTTGAGCATGCATGCTTATACTTTGTCTGAATATCCTTCAATTGCCAATCACATTATCACTTCGAAGCAACATAAGTTTTCTTAAAGATACTGACAGTCCAATTAGATATTTATTTATAAAAGTGGTAGTTTTGTGATTTAGTTTTCAAGGATGGTGGTTGCTGAGACAAAGCTCTCTTCCTTCAATCTGGATCTTCTAACTATTCAAGTTGTTTTGCCATCAACCTTTTATTAGAGTCTGAAATTACTGTCAACTGCTTAGAATGACCTTACTTGAATAAGATAGGTTCTATAGTCTTGTATAACTATGTCTTTGAGTTCATTTTAACTGTTTCGAATCTTATCTTAAATTTTTTATTGTCTGGCTTCACCTTGTCGGAATATGTAATTTGAGCATGAATGGTTAAAATTTGTTGCAGCATACAATTTAATGCATAGAGATAGGCAATAAACTTTGAACTCAACTATGAACTTCTTTATATTACCTGTTCAGTTCCAGTCTTGTACGAGATCACATCCTGCATTTTCATAAATTTAGTTCAGTTTTGATTCCAAGATAGCATGGAATGCAGAAAAAAAAAAACACAACACAAGATATAACATACCACTGCTCCAGACACCAAAATGTAGAAATCTGTTGGTATCTCGTTTTGTATTATAATGTCAACTTTAGGTGGAAAATACTCTGCTTTCATCTCAGACACCTGCACAAATATATACTAGGCCATCAGGATAACAGAGATAGTAACTCTAATAGTAATGGCTGAGATATTTTCCAGACATTCTTCCATTAAATAGTAAAGGTAAATCCTCCAAAGTTCTACTTTTTTTACTTCATGCTGTATTACTTGGGAGTTTTCTTTAAAACTCTTCTCTGTGAAAATCATCTTTGAACAGGGAAAACGTTCTTTACCAATTGGACGATAAGGTCTTCAGAGAGCCCCTTGAATAAGTATGCATTCTCAACGGTATGACGGAAAAGGTGCTGGGCAATACTGGATCTGATTGCTTTAGGTAAATCCTCCAACACCTGTTCTTGCTTCAACTCTGCTGTCTTGAACTTGAGTTGCATGTGCGCCAACATTTGATCTTTCAAGCCTTCTGGCAGTCTATTCTTGCTTCCATATCGCAATATCTCATTTATAGAATCCCTCTGGTAAGTGGTAATAAAGTTTGTTTATTATACAGTGTAATGCTAAAAGAGAGATTAGAATGCGAAATGGAACTGATAAATGGTTGTCTTCTGTGTAATAGCAAAAAAAGAACATCAATAGTAAAAGGAGTCAACCATTGGCTTATTGCTAGTAACATATTAAAGAAGTATGGAATTTGGTCATATTAAACCTGGCTTCAGCCAGTACATCGAATGACTAATTTAATAGATTCAGTGCTTGCAGATTTATATTACATTTTTTATTGATACCATGCTTTATTTTCTGAACCATTGGTTATCACCAAAACTTAGACATATTAGACTGGTTCTATGTTACTTTAGATCGAGTGTGTAGAGAAAAGGATAAATTACCATGATAAATGTTCGAATAGCAGCGTGAACGATGAGATTTGTCATGTTTCCTATCAAATAAGATGTGAGGCCAATGTTGCATAGCATGTAGCAGATGCTAAAAATTTTCTCCCCTAGATTAACTGCATGCAAGTCCCCATAACCAACAGTAGTAAGTGTGACAATGGACCAATATATCGAATAGGTGTACCCAAGCCAGATACTTCTATTTTGAAAATCTTCGACTTCAATTCCAATCCATGTATTTTCTGAATCTTTATGATGAACTGCTAACCAATAGTAGAAACAACCAGCCGTATGAACTGCCAACAGTGTAACCTGTCATTGGAAATCAACTCAAAGTTATTATACTTCAATTTAACAGTGGTCAGAGTAAAACGTTACAAGTAAGTTTGTTGTTCCAAGAAAGATGTCTTACACAAATTAGTTTGGCGAGTCTTGTATAAAAATAACTAAAGCGTATGTCTTTCTCCAGCCTGTATTTGAGGCAGTTTGTCAGTTAGATTAGTTACAAGATGAGCTTGCTAACTCCTTTTAATTACGATTGTAGCAGTATGCATTTTTTCTTTTTAATTTTTTTTATACCAAATAATTAATTTTATTATAATTTGAAGTACGATGTTACCTTGTGAAAAGTTGACTAACACGCCTTAGTCGCCAGAACCGAAGTAAGTTGAGGAAGCCGAAGGCCTCACTGCGGTGCATCCTTCCAGTGAAAATTCTGTATATTACCTGAAATGGGAGAGTGGAGGCTACGTCCATGGGGAACCCCAGGCTTGTAAGGTAACTGTAGCAATACAAAATTTTCTGTTAATCAAATAGCTATTCAATAGTTTCTAAATTTGGCTTCAATAATTCATTTCACCCTGCAAATTGTTTGCAGTAACCATTAACTCAATCATATTCATATAGAACATTTTTTTTTATCCATCACAATTTACAACCTATTCAATTCAATTTGTCAACTTCAATATTAAGGCATAAACCTTAGATCTGATCTCCCCCACCCACTTGCTAAACTAGAAAAAACATGTTCAATTTCACTTCTCTTTTTTGGTTAGAAAAGCAATCATATTATTGTAGTGTCCTCTATTTACGACTTTCTACATGTGTGTAGTTGTCGTCTTGTGCTAAATGTCATTTTTTGTGGTGCTGTCGTGTACATAATGACAAGAAAATTAATAAGTTACCACTAGATGTGACAATTATTGTTCCATTTTTATAACTGACTACTGTTTCCCCATCCTTCAGCTCTTGAATTCACTTCAATTTTCAAAACCACTTGATGAAATTAGAAGAAAACCCAAAATGAAGTCAAACCAAAGCATTACATAGAATTGATGAAATGAACATACCGTAGAGCTATCTTCTTATGATTATCAACGAGGAGATATGTGCCTTTATCCAAGTAAGCCACGAAGAAGGTCAACACAATATCAATGGCAAAGAATGCATCCACTACCAAATCAACGGGTAAAAGAGACCCAGTCGCCACTTTCTTGAAGGCAAGCTCAAAGGGTGATACCCACGCTGAGTAAACCACTAGTACTACCAGGAAAGTTTGCCACCACCTGCATTCCATCATCATTTAAATTCCAAAATGCCCAACCAAAGTGGTCCGCTCATTTTCTCTCTCCAAAAGCAAGTAAGACAAAATTCCTTCCTTTAGACTAGTTTTTGAAATTCTAATTATTAATACATCAATTTTCTCTCAAAAACATCTCCATATCATACTTCTAATAAACCATAAATCTATTTTTATTGAATATGTTCATTTACAACTACTGAAATCATCCTCAAATATGACAAGTGAGAAAAAAAGAACAGAAAAAAAGAAACAGTTCCAGTATTAAACATCTCAACTCTGGTAGATTTGTATCTTTTCATAACTATGTCTACAAAAAGTTGGAATATCATGGCAGTGTTAGGTTCATACTATATTAGCGGAACAAGCTAAGCGCTAATAACACTATGCAATTATAACAATTAAGTTCTACTTGATGTTTAAGGTTTTGTCTATTATTTACTTTTCTGTTCTGTATCTATTTAACATTAGTCTCTCTTTTCATCTCATCAATGAAAAGTTCTATCTCTTGCTAAAAAAGAAGAACTAAAGAAGGGGGCCGGGAGTCATTTATATTCTCTTAAATTGGGATTTAAGAGAAAATAAAAAATACTGATGGTGTGTAAATTTAAATCCATATTCTCTCCTATTTATCTAGCGGTATTGAATTCAAAAGGATGAGTTGTTGAATTTATCTTACCGATATCTTCTGTCATACGGAACTATTACGAACTTGTTCAGGTGTGTGTATCCATCGCTAACAACTGTTCCAAACGCCGGCAAGAGGCTGCTGGAAACCGACGTCAAGTTCTTTATTTCGCCACTTGAGTGCCGCCGGAACAGCAAAGGCATCGGCGACCTTGTTTCGGAGATTGACGTGGACATTGTGTCTCACAACCTTCTGCAAATTTTATGATCCAGAAAAAAAGAGTCATTTCTCGTGCATGCCTTGAAGACTTTTTATAGACACAAAAAAGGTAACTTTCACTCGTACCCGTGAATTCAACTGAATATATATATATATATATATAATTATAATTATAATTAAAGGCAGATGGGGAGGTGGTAATGAGCTTTTCGTTGAATTGGTGTTCTTTATGGAATAGATTAAAAAAAGGATACGATTTTGTTTTAAAATTTTAGTTTATTTGGTGATACAAGTTGACTTGTATTATTCCATGAATGAATCCCATGCTCAAGAGATTGGTTTATAAAATTCTTAACAATTAATAGTTTTGATTTTTATAACTTATTTTGTGTGTGTATTGTAGAGGAAGAGTTGACTCTTAATTTCAGGACTTCAACAGGAGGGGAAAAAACGGAAGCTGTTGGGTTTAGGAACTGGAAAAGAGGCAAATATCTCTTACCATATATCCTCAGGGTAATTTTTATACGGTAACTTTCTCTCTTCTTTGAATGAATATTATTGAAATTCAGATTCTCCTATATATATCAAAAATACCTTAGATTTACCGTGGGGGAGACTGGAAAAAAAGGGGAGCGAGAGATAGAGAGAGAGAAATGAAGAAAGAAAGAAGCTTTTACTCAAAGGAAGAAATGGGGAAAATCCGAGGTAAGAATAGGATATCATTAAATAAAATCATTGTGAATGTGGAATTAATCCTAGATCTAATCATTTTATTCCCTTTTTTTTTTTTTTTTTTTCTATTTTGAATAGAAAAAAGAAAGTTATTGATGGTTTATTAATTGGTATTGGCTGTTTTTGTTTTTGGTTTTTTAATAGAAAAATATTTAGAGATTTGTTGAACATGGAAAGAATTTTACTACTTTATGCTCCGATTTTTGATGCTGTGACCTATTTAGGCATTAGATTTTGTTTCCCCATTTTAATCATCCAGTGTCTTGCAACTAAGACTACTGATATTTTAGGTTTGGTAATTGTATTTTGAAAGAGCTACCTGGCTGTACCTTTTTTTTCGGTACGTTTGGTGGTTTGTGCTGAATGAGCTGGCTGCACTTTTTTTTTTTTTTTTCTGAAAAAAGTATTTCTTCGTGGTTTAAAAATGAAAGAAAAATTATCTAATATGACAAGCAAAATATTTACTAGTTGATTTTTGTCATTTACTAATTTTTAAAATTTCATATTTTTTAAACTATATTTTAGTAATTTTTAAATTTTGATTTATTAGGTTATATACTTTTTTAAAAATATATAATTATATGAGATCGGAATTGAAAATTACGGTTGATTATTGTATATTTTGAAACTAATTATTTTTCACAAAACTATCTTCATGAATCTATCATCTCTACACCTCATTGAAAGCATATAATTATGTTTTTACTATAAGAAAAAAAAAACTCAATTCTATAATTTTTATATTTTGTAAATATTTTAAATAATTTTTTCATTTATAATATACTATATATATACACATATATATAATTTTTTACCAATGGAAAATTAAAACAATAATAAAAAATTGAAAAAGGGTAGGAGATGAAGGAAAAGAAAATAGGAAAAAGAAGGGTTGAGACATAGCACATAGGAGTGTGTCACGTGGTTGTGTTGTTTTTCTTAATTTGTACTTAAAGATAAAGGTTCTTCATTTATGCGTTTCTTTTTTTCATAATGAATCTTTATATTCTTTCCCATTTTCAAAACTTAATATCAACCAAAGATTTATTATCCTTTCAAATCAAATAAGGTTTAGGATTTATTAGTATTAGTCTTTTCTTTTTTCTAAGCACAATTGTAATCGATATGATATAATCGTATCGTTGTTTGATGAATTATTTTCAAATTTAGTTTTGTCTTGAAATTAGAGTTTTCCTATTAGAAAAAAAGAAAAAAGAAAACCTTAAAATGGTGCCTTATTTTTAGATGAAATAATGATGCCTTCACTTTCTTGAAAAAAGTTACAAACTAGGTTGAAGTTTAAATACTCAACATCTAATTATGCCCTTTTTTTTTTCTTTCTTTCTAACTTTTTTTAGTCAACAATTGAACGTAGGAAAGTCGAATTTGTATCGTGGTTTTCAAGTACATTCAAATGTTACTTGAGTTAAACTTTTGTCTTGACTAGTATTTCTTTTTCATTTATATATTCTTTTTATCTTAATTATTACAAATTTTCTTTTTATTATATACTTATTAATTTTAAAAGAATAAAAAGATACAAATTATTTACACTTAAAAAACAATAAAAGACAAAAACACACTACACTTAATTTGCATAACTGTAAATATTTTGTTCATTCGACTATTTTTTGACATTTTTTCTCCAATAATTATTACTAATCAATAATTGTGGTATGAGAGATCGATGATCAAACCTTCTCACCTTTAATGATAACCTCAATTAGCACTAAACTTCACTTTAACAATTTAAGTTATTTTTATTATAATATTTATATAAAGATGAGATGGAATATTAAAATTGTACTACATTGCTGCCATGGTAAGCTTAGATGGGTACTTTACCATTGTGTAAAAATATTAGAATCTTAGGTTGCAATTCTCTCACATTTGATATATTAAATAAAATTAAGAGGTATTTTAAAAATATAAAAGAAAAACAAACTAAAAAAAATTACTACAAAATTTATTAATTAAAGTATAAATATTTTGCCCATCTTCTCAGTTTTTTTTTTTTTTGACAATTTCTCAAAAATTAAAAATTAACTGTTAATTTGAATTTGTTCATAGAGAAAATCCAAACAAATCAAATAAGAATTCGACTCGTACGACTAAAAACAATTAACTTATTTTCAAGAAAATAGTGATCATAATAATATAATAGGAAGCGTTAAATTGCCAGAAAAAGAAAAGTTGGACAAAACGAGGGCTAAGGTCGTGAAGTAGTTGGCCCTAAATCTAACAAATCATAGAAAACAAGTAGATGGACATTTCCTTTTTCTTTTCTTGAATAATAAAAAAGCATATTTTTTTGGTTCAATAGTAGGGGTGAGAGATCAAATTATTTACTTTTTAGATGGTAATTGGTATCTTATTAGCTAGATTTTTTAACGTACAACTCATTCATTTGTTCTATTATTTGAATAAATTGAGATGGTATTGTGCGTAGTAGAATTTGTAAAATGGAGTTTTTCGGGATGGTATTTGTAACATCTGAGTTTAGAAGGGAGACATGAATGAACCGATATGAACCAATATCACTTTTAAATGAGAGAGATCCTCAGGACATGAAAGTAAGGTTAAGAAAAACTTAAAAGAATTAAAAGTTAATACATATATCAACAATGTGCATCTTCTTTTTTGGTGGCTCAATCATAAGAACTTCAAAAGTAAGCGTGCTTAGCTTTGAGCAATCATGTGTTAGTTGACAATTCTATGTTGGATGACCTCTTGAGAATTTTCCTAAGATGCATGTAAGTGAGAACAAAACATGCTTAAAAAACTCGTGTTGGTTTGTGGAGATGACTTTCACTCTAATAAGCCTATAAGACATGTGAGAATGATGTTATCAGGTTGCAGGTAATGCAGGAGAACATCGGAAATTCAAATTCCGAATCCTAGACCTGGGGCCTTACAATATTGTTTTGGCACTTGAAATACAAAAATTCCCATTGTGGATACTAGAACGTATTCGTTAATTTTTTCAACCTTGTAGGAAAGTACCATTTTCATAATGACTTCAAACTTATTGTTGATAACATTTAGACCTATTTTCACCGTGTGCTCATTCGAAAGTTTTAAATCTCATGGTGAAATATTACTCAATTTTAAAACATTTATGAAATATTAGTTTTACGGGAGGCTAATGTTATAAATCTTTCTTTTATTAATCATGCTCAAACAACAAACTCTTGTTAGAATATGGTCAGAACATCACCAACGATGGGTGAATGGTAGATATTATATTCCATAGGACTATTTTTCTTCATATTTGTCCAAGTTTCTTTCGTACTCCATCTTGTAGTATAAGAAACAATAAAAAAAAAAGTATACATCGATAGCGAAATCAAAATCAAAATAAACCAAATACATCCATATATTTAAAATGTTTGAAAATTAGGTAGAAATTCATTTACTGCCAATCAATAATACATGAAATTATAGATGGATGCTCCAATGTGGGTATTTATGACATCCATTAGCCATGCTTTTGAATGTGCAACCCATTCATTTGTTTTTTAAATGCACCCTTTGACATTTACAAGGGAAGACTTCGTTATCTTAGACTTTTAAATTTGGTGATGAGGTGGTAAATTATATTAAATACAATTAATATGTTGAAATCTAATATGTTAATGAAACGTAAGCTTATAAAAGTATATCTTATCATTGGTTTGGATAATATTAATTAATGAATACAACAAAAAATATAATTTAGTTTTAGAGGGACAAAATGCTACCCTTATAATTTACTTTGGTTACATCTACAAGTAATGTTGTATTGTGGTAATACAATGTTACACTTTAGAAAGTGCAAAATAAATATTTTAGAAAACAACGCAAAATATAAACCTAAATGAAAAAACAACAAACTTCACTCAATCCAAAACTAGAAGTGTTCTAAGGATTCATTCTTTATTTATTCATATATTTCAATTACAACAAAATTGGACATTTTTTTATTCAATGTGTGAATGCAAAGAAATATGTAAATTAATAGAGTAAGTGAGAGACAATTGATATGATTTTACAATCTTCCAACTTCTACGATTTTACCATCTTCCACTTTAGAAGTTGAAGTCCACGTACTACAAAAAATTCAGTTAGCCATAAACTAAATTATATTTACACGTGTATATATATATATATATATATATCAAGTCTTGCCCTACCCAACAACAATTAAATGGAATTATAAGAAGTTCAAGAAAGATTTAGTGGAATAAACAAGTCTAACATTGTATATATAGTCAAAAACACATTTTAACCTAATTTAATTAGATTGATGAATCAAAAGCTGACTTTGCAGTATACAATAATATATTTTTGCAAGTTGCATATACAAGGGATTTTTTTTTTTATAATTTAATTAAATTTCAACCAAACGAAATGGTCGGTTGGAGTGGAAATTAAATACAAGAAACAGACATTGTGACTTAAGAAAAATGCAAAGCCAACCAAGCTTTGAAGATGATGGCAAGATAAGAAACGAATTTAATTCTCAAACACATTTCATTTACAAAGTGGATTGCCACATTCACCTGCCTACTCTCTCAAAGCTGTACTAAAAGGATATATATATATAAATGTTTCATACCCTAAAAAGAATTCTATTAACATTACCTAATAATCTAACAATAAAATGCTTTTTTTTATATCTTCTCATTTATTTATTTAATTCAGGTTCAGCTTTGTGATCTTCTCTCCATACATCTTCCATTGCTGGAACTGAATAGCCTCCCAGGAGCACGAAAAAATGTCCAACAAATATGATTACATGTACACAAAACATCGGAATAACTGCAAACTCCTGGAACGATTTAACTGGTATTCCCAATTGATTGAGGGAATCAGCTTTTCTTCAGAATCACCTTAAGCAGTATTCCAAGGAAAAAGAAGCCCCATCTTACTGGATGGACCTACCAAAGCAATTGATGCTGAACCAAGTATACGATCGAAGTGAAGTTGCAAGAGACTATACGCTGAAGACCGAATGGCAAAATCTGTTCGATTGAGCTGATTACATGTATTGAGCCAGCCACTGCTTACACATATCGAGCACGGGGAGGGCGTTCGCGTGCAATGCCTGAAAAAAGGGGCAGCTTAACTTGAGTTATTGATTCTAAATCAAGCATCAAAAGGCTCAATAGTCTTCACATTGGTTCACATCAACATTAACGCCATAAGGAAAAACAACAGGCAGGACGTTAAATTCATGTGGGTACAGACATCATTGCTACTAAGCCACATAGTCAATCAATTTACTTTACCATATGTATACATTGAATAATCTCTCTTTTCCTTTGTCCCAAATCTATCTCATAAACAATAAACACATTCAATGCGTTTAAAGAACTCAAGTTTAAATAATAATAATACAACCAAACAAGAATTATCGGTTAGATGAATTAACAATTTCGAAATCCCATAATATATATCATGTCATGCTTTATTGATAAGTAGTGTTTGGTTTAAAATTTAACGAGTGGTAAAACGTGTTAAGAGTTAAGATGAATTACAAGCACTTTTTAAAGATTTCAATGGTCAAAACTGATTTGGGAAAATTTAAAAACAGATAAAAAGACGGTACCTTTAGAGTAAGTATTAAACTATTTTCTTTTGAAAGAGCTTATATAATAAAAGTTTCTTCAACGTATATGAAGGGTAGGAAGGAAAGTGAAGGAAGAAAACTATTGGCAATCAGATACCTGGCCGAGATCAAACTAAAAACTCAGTTCAAATTAGAATTCTATAATAGATGTGCTCAAGATGCCTGACCTGATGAGCTACATACTCAACATCAGCAACACTTCCACTTCGAGAAGCAATTTGGAAAGCACTTTTGAGACGACCGCAGACCACACAAGCCAAAACTTTTCTGTATGCACAAGAAGAGTACCATAAGGAATTGAAGCAATAGTATGGAAATTCAAAAGAATGCAGGGTGAGAAATAAAATAACTTCTTCACTGGTTCATATCATCAATCATTCTTGCGAAAATCATACTATAATTGAGGATGAATTCTTGTCATCTTTTCTCCCAACATCGATGAACAAAATAAATGCAGACAATTTAACGAAGTAATAGACTCAACATTTTATTATAGTGATTCTTCAGCCCTTTGTATCGGCAGAAAGTCTGTTAATATTACGTGGTAATAGAAGATTGTTGAGTAATTACGAGCTCAATAAAGCTTACACATTCAATTACCATATGACAACTGTACTCCTGCCATCTAGATTTTCATGGGAATCTAAATTACCTAAACGTACAGAGCAACGTATAGAGCAACCTCCCTCAAAATTCTGATAGTTGTTCACTAGTCCCACCCAATATACAAAAATGCCAGTCTCCTTTCCACGGTCCCTAGTCAAGCTACTTCCTAACATGACCTATTTACAGTTTACATGTATAATAAAAAGAACGCTCAGGTGCAAAAGGGATGTCTCTGTCATCTGTGGGTTAGTAGGTCAGTCTTTGAAACATAAAGGCCACATTCCAACTCGTTGGTTTGGTTTTTTCTCTCTTTGTTATAGCGTGTTATCTTGATTGAGTTGTTTTTGGGTTTGGTCCTTTTTGTTCCTTACTATCATGTTGTATTTCGGATCATTTCTTTGTACTTTGACCTTTAGTCTCACTCATTATATCAATGAAGCGGCTTGTTTCCATTTTAAAAAGAAAGAAAAACATTCCAACGTGCAAAAACAACTCTTGTGCCAGAATCCAACAGAACCTTTATTTGGTCAATATGGAATAAAAAAATTGCCAAATTTGTGATGACAAGGAGAAGCCTTTTGATTTCCCTTTTTCTGATTCTGTGTCCTTCTTGGCAACATCCCAAGTGTAAAAACATTTCCCCTTTTAACAATTATAACACGAACTCTCTTCTTTCCAATTGAAGGAGTTTTTTTTTCTTTTCCAACGTCCTTTGGATGGAGTTCATTCCCTTTTTTTTTAATACCATACTATAAATCAAATTCTCTTACAAACAGAAAATATAAATCCAAAACGTGGATACGACAGTTCTTACACGGACACAAATCAGATTGAAGAGCAAAATGATTACCTGTGGCTGCTAGTCAACATATCTATGAGACGGTCTGGCCGCTCCTTGTGTTTGTTAGCATATACATTTATCGCAGCTCCCAAAACCTACCATTCCAATAACAAGTATGGTTAAAAATACACATTCTCCAATGTTACAAAATATAAAAAAACTGCAAATCCCTTACCTGGTCCCAATCACCATCCTCAATGGTGCCTTTGATATTTTTGAAGAACTCTGTCAACTGACCACCTTTCTTCCTCTCCGCAAGCGATGCAGCAACACCAGCGTATATATCAACAGCTGGAGGTGGCAAGACAGCGTTAAACACGCTTAAAATGACAATATTATTAATTAGAAAAAAAAAGTTGCCCAGCCTACACAATGCAATTACTACCTGGAAGACCAAATTGATATATAATCTGGAAGGCCAAATCAAAGTTTTTCTCCACAAGGGTCTCGGCGATCTTACATCTTCTCCTGAAAAACGAAACATTAATTAAATTTCTTCATTTTCTTCTTGTGAGCTATATGACTCCACAAATTATTTAAAAGCATATCGTCCCTTTATCTTCTTGGAACACACTTTGCTTGAGTAAAATGATAGTAAAAAGGCACAAGGGTCTCTAGTCTTAATTTCTTTCTAAATATTATGATTCACACTTTGCAATAAGATCTCACATTTTATTTAGTTATTTAATTATTTATTTTTAAAGGAAAAAGGAACCATCCTTAATTTGGAAATATAACATTTCTGATGTACATGAAAAAATCAAGTAAATACCCGACCTTGTTAATGAGTCCATGACAAGTCATTGAAAAGTAGTTCAAAACACCATATGTGCCAAAAGTTAAAAAGCGTTAAGGATGTGATTAACAGGAACTCACGTAAGGTACTTTTAGTAAAAAATGTGACTCGTTCATCTACTAATTTCTACTTTAAAATATTTTTAATTCAAACAATTAAAAAAAAAAAACCCTTGAGACATCATCTTCGCTAATAAATCAAGTGGTTACTGGCTAACTGCATTTTAGTATGATTGATGGAAATAAAATCATTGTTGATGAAAGTAATAGAACCTGAATGTTTCGGGATCATTTGGGTTTCCAAAGAGTGAATGTTTCCATTGCGGTCCATCTGAATCATTGAATGACTTCACAACTTCCACCTAAGAATGTCAAAAATCCACAAGAAGATTTTGAGAATTGCTAGTACAAATTACACCTCCACGGCTCCACCGATGACTTGGCACAGAGAGCACATGTTATACCGCTGCTAAAACAATCTCCATATGATTTCAACATTAAATTTGTATTGTAACTGTTGGAGAAGTTGAGAGTCCCACATTGAAAAAACCAAGAGGACTCATACTCCATATAAGATAGGTGGGCTACTCCTCTCATTGCCAATTGGTTTTGAGATGGAACCCTATACTATCAAATTTAATATGGTATCAGAGCCCAGTAAGCCCAAACGGGTATTCGGTCCAAGATAGGTGAACCCAAAGAGGCACCATCTTGAGGGGGCATGTTAGAGAAGTTGAGAGTCCCACATTGGAAAAACCAACGGGACTCATACTCCATATAAGATAGGTGGGTTACTCCTCTCATTGCCAATTGGTTTTGAGATGGAACCCCATACTATCAAATTTAACAGTAACTATGAAACATCCATCTGTATGAACTTTTATCGGAGACGGGAAATTTCCACTTTAATAACAACCAAAAATCTCATAATTCTTCTCATTAAGTAGTAGTGAAAGAACTGCCGATGATGATATATTTTGATTTTTCCAGACTTGAACCCAAACATTGAGTGAGAAATACAGAGGGAAGTTTTCCAATGAATCTTTTTTTATGTTAATTGTTAACCACTGACCAATCAAATTATTACATGTTATCTGGGAATTTTTATCCATTCATATTGCCCTAATTCTACACTTCAAATTATGTTTTAGCATTATATGATAAAAGAAAGACAGTAACATCAACTCTGGATGGCAGACATTACTTGGATTGAAATCCTGGCTGAAAACCTGACGAGTCCTTCTTCAGAGAGTTTCTCAGAGGCAGTTTTCACTCTAACTCCCTTTACCATAGGCTTGGTAGAATCTCCACCTTTTTTATGTCGTGCTGATAGTGCCTCATCAAAGTGCATCTGTAATTAAATGACAATTAAATAATAAACAAAGTTAGTTTTGGTGGTTTAGTTTTAGATGAATTTATCAAAATTCCACCACCGCCAAACCAGCACAAATACTTTCCATTTCCTATACTATAAAAACTATCAATTTCTATATAGTAATTCTTAGTTCTCTTGAGATTTACAAACTTGGAATGCTGAACTTCCAAACAAGCTTTGTCATTCTAACAAATCAACTGAACATTTACAGGTCAGTTTTACAGTATGGCTAGCGTATCCATGACCAACACGTGTTGGACACTTGGACACTCCGATATTTGTTGGACACGTATCTGACACTAGTTACTTGTTAGTGCAACAAATGTGTTAGACAGCATAGAATACTTGTTGAGTAGACTAAAAAGACACATATGACAAATAATATTAACTTTTTGAGTGTGAAATATACCAGACAAAGTTTTAAGCATATAAATGCACCAACCCATTTGTATTTTTTTTTACTATAAAAATGATATACATTTTTAAAATGCATATTTTAGCACACATGTCCATGCTGTGTAGTGTCCTAGATTTATAAAATTTGTTCACACAGGCAAGATTACTTCAGCCTTGCTGCTACATTAATATAGTTACATAATTCACAAACGGAAACCAAATTAAACATTCTTTCCCAATTTTATTTCAAAGTTGCTAAATAATAAAAGAACCCAAACACAATCAAGAGACCCCTGACCTACAACCAAAGGGGCAAAAAGAAAAAATCCAACAATTGAATAAGGTCAAACAAGTACCCTGAGCAGAAATTAAAATTCAGATATACCTTTGCATGTTCTAAATGCTTGACTGCTTCCTCTGGTGAGTAAGAATTCATAAACAACTGTATACAGCAAAGCCCAGCAGCAACATGATCCTGTTTTAATACCTGTAACAAAGAGGCAAACAATAAGAAATTTGAATACAAGCTGAAAGGAAAAACAAAATGTTAAAAGACAAGCTCAGTGATCGACTTATTTCTAGTTTTGTTGTTTTTAATGATGGCTGGTCAGTTTTCTCCAAGGCAGAGCCAGATTAGAAAACACATTCGAAACTTATATCATTTTCAATTTTGGGGGCAACATGTTTATGGTTATCAAGTATGATAACATAACTCATTCTTCAGTCAACTGTTATCAAGATGGTAACATCAATGTTCTTTTTGTTTCGCCACTGTGAGTATACTATACTAGACAGTTCAGTAACATCAGCACAAATAAAATTTTAAACTATGTTATGCTCCATTAAACACCATTAGCTACCTATTTTTATACGACAGATAAGGAAGCACCAAGTAAATGAACAGAAATATCTAGGTAGCACCACATTGACCAAACCCCTCAAAACTAAAGTCTTGCAGAGAGAGAAAAAAAATAGTACCTGAAACACGTATAAATAATTAAAATGTTTGTGCGTTTCACAGAAGTTACAAATACGAGCAAGTGCTGTTGCCATATACTGGTTCGCCGATCCATCCTGCAATTTAGTAGATGATAACTTTGCTGAAATCACGTCCTCAAGAATAGGCATTGCACCATAACCAATACAAAGGTCACACAGATCATCAATGGTCCCATAATCGGTTGCTAATGGATCAGATCTTTGAGGTGAAGATGATGAGGTGACAGCTCCCACACTTGAGGGTTGAGGAGGTGCAGGAACAGAATCTAGAGGAAAAAACAGCATGCAGGCGTCTCTGTAATGTCCATGCCTAAACATAAAGCTGAGCAACATTTGACGTGCATACTGCAAAGAAAGAAAGTAGGTGTCAATGATGAATGACCCTATTAAATCACTGATTGACCCAAAAACTTATGTTGATGAGTGAAGGTAAATTTAATTATATATCACTAACATCTCCCTCAATTGTGAGCTTGAAATATGTGAAAAACCCAACAAGTGGGAATCAATTGTAACCAAGGAGGAAATAACATCACAGGGACTTGAACACAAGATCTCTTTAGACCATCTATTCCCATACCACCATATTAAATCACCAAATGATCCAAAAGCTTAAGCTGATTAGCAAAGATAAATTTAATTATATATATCACTCACTGGCCCCAACTTATTTCAAATAAATCTAACCAAAAACGATATACCAAAGAAAAGTACAATTTGAATTAAAAATACAAAGAAATGGTCATTAAACGAGACATTCTTTATAGAGGCGCATTGGATGATCTTGATCATATTCTTTGGAGGTGCCTCATGCCATTATTCAGCCGATTTGGGTTCATTTTTCGAAGTCCTTTGTGGTTTCTGTAAAGATACTACAGATGTATCTTTATATATATATATAATCTCTTCAACAGGTTACAATATGACAGTAGTATTCCCACAGAAATTCGAGAACACAAATGCTCAAACAACCAAAAAACAACAAAGAACTCAATAAACCCAAAATGAGATGCAACAATGAACATCTCAAACAAAATACTAAGACCAAACAATAGAACCTGGGCTCTTCTGCCTTTCTTCCTGCACAAGGAGGAATGCAGCCTCTGCTTCTTCCAGAAATTATCTTCGATGCCCTCCCTCTCATTCTTCTTCCTTTTTATTCCAACTAACTACCGGTCCCCACTGAATGGTCCCCCTCCTCCATCATTTCTTTTCCGCACTCTCACGATCCTTCCTCCTTTCTCTCTCCCTCCTTCCCACATGTGATTCTATTTTTATTTTTATTCTTTCTACTATATGTGAATAGTATAGGAGGTCTAGCAGTTTTTTTCCCTCATAACCAAGACTGTTGAACAATGATTGAGAAGGTTGGATTGTTCCATCCCTTGAGAGATAAGGACAAAATTCTCTAGCAAGCTACTAACCAAAAGAGAGCAAATCGCAGCCAAAAATCCCTTAGGGATGAGGGATACCTGAGCCTAATTACAGGAGGATTATAAAAGGAATGCCCCCCAACCTTAAAATATATATAATAATAATAAACTACACATTTTAAAAAAAAAACACTAAAATAAGAGATCTTATCTAAGAACAATCTTCAATTTCTTTCATTCCAGAGAGCCCAAAGAAAAGCTTAGATTGGAGGCCATTCCCTTTTTTGGGGTATTTGACTAAAGAGAAGCCATAGCATTTTTAGAGGAGCTAAGAGGTCTTGGGGAGTAATTTGGGATAACGTTAAACTCAACCTCCTTTACGGATGTTTGCTTATGAGACTTTTTGTAATTATTAGTTAGCCATTATTTCTTTTTATTGGAGTCCTATCGGTAAGTTTTGGCTCTTTTTATTGAATTTTTTAATTTTTTTTTTCATGCCCTTGTATATTCTTTCATATTTTTGGATGCATGAAGAATGAAACAAATGGAAATTGGTTCTTTTAGCATTTAACGAGACATGAAGAAACGAAACTTGTTTTCTTCAATCTTTTTTTTTAAAAAAGCAAGCTATACCATTCAAGAAAGAAGAAACATGCATATACGGAACGCTAATCAACAAACACATTAGGTCGTTCACTGCCAATATTGGAGGCTTTCTGTTCCTTATATTGTGCATGGTAATTGGTACCGTGAAAACAGATATCCTAACGTCATATTTTTCCTCTTCAAATCATTATTTAAATATGAAATTCAGGGAGTGCTGACCCCATATAAGCTAATTGTTCCTCCATACGCTATACTCAATGATGGTGGCAGTAACAATTAGAAATAATATCAGGGGAAGAAGCATTGCAGACACCAGTCATAGTGTCAAGCATTACAGACACGCTAAAGCATATATGCAAAAGATTTGGCTTACTTCTTGCATGTAACTAAGACATTCAGTGAACCGAATGCTGTCCAAATTACTACGAGGTCCATCGTCAAACTCTAAACCATAAGGTGAACCATTGCTTGCAGACTCCATAAACCATCGGGATCTCTCTGACCGTGGAAAAGTTGAAGGCAGATGTAGAACATTGAGATATGAATCTGCAGAAAGTGAATCATCTAATATTGTCGGCGCACTTTTAGCCAAATGCTCGTACCTGAAATTTAACTTCTATCAGTTAGTTCAATAACACATTTCAGATATTTGTGCTAAAAAAACTCAATTATACATCTACTGCATCAAAGCAACAAAGTCATGTAACCAATACAGGTTCTATTGCAATAATATATAGAATAGCATTGTTTAACATCAAACTCCTCATGTGTCAAAACGAACAAGTTCTAGAACTAGAGAGGGTGGAGAAGAAGTGAAAGTGAAGACAATAAAAATGAATGTAGCAAAATTATAAAGACAACCAAACCGAAGAAAACGGAAAGTAATAGGGGAAGAGGAAAATGGGAAATAAAAATGGAAGACTTGCAGGTTCTTTTTGTTGATCAAAGAAAGGTTTTACCAAAAGGAATCAAATTTCATTAGATTGCACAGCAGTACATCTAAAATTTAATATTGTATTCATAAAAATTCAGCTGATGTTCTTAATGATATCTCATCAACCAGCCTGACATTTTTGGCAGCGAAGGAAACACTAATCAGCTACACAAATCAAAGGTCAAAGATGGCTGCCACTTGCACAAGCCAAATTGATGTATATCAAATGAGAGAATTTCACTGATGTTTAAAAGTTGTGAATACAAAAAAACAAGTATCTATTTGTTTTTTTTTTCGGAATTTTAGGGTTCCCCCTTGTTAGATGTGTGTTATTCGGCAACGAGCACAACTCACAAAGCTCCCTCTTGTGATTGACGTCAGAGTTTTTCAATATTCCACTGGTGGTAATCAACTTTGGTCCAGACAACTGCTCCAATACCAAAATTAATGTATACCAAATGAGAGAATTTTATGAATGTTTAAAAGTTGTGAATACAAGAAACCAAGTATTCTACTTAAAACTGAAAAGCAAACTAATCCTAATCCTAATCCTTTTTTGAAGACAAAACTTTCCTGGTATGTATTTGCATCATTTAACGGCTTCACCCTCAAGAGATTATACAATAGGATATATACATTTTGTGGTAAGCCTTGAAACCTACATAGTCAGGCAAATATGGCACATGGAAAAAA